>JAHCVI010000001.1:12162242-12172242 GCA_019096155.1 Staphylotrichum longicolle | reverse complement strand
AACATCTCCGCCAGATATATGTTGTAGGTAACTACACCAACCCCTTCGCCCCTTTTTCCTGCCCCCCTTTCCCCTTCCCCCTTTTCCCCCTCCCCTCGACTTCAGCTGATACCATTATCCAACTTCCTGCCGTCCGAGGTCGACAACCAACCGACTCCCAAGCTACGAGTGTACCCTGCTACCTGCAGTCGACGACGTGTTCCAGCTCAATCATTCCGATGTTATTCAGAGCACTCGTCGTAGAGGGCCAGCTCTATCAGTCAAGCCTGCAGCCGGTGTGCTTCCCTCCCAACGCGTGCCGTTCACTGGTCGAGCCCTGCACCTTTATTAACAATACCCATTGGCACTGGCAATGAAATCCTTGGCAGCAGCAGCACCACGACCATCACCACTGCCACTGCCTCTACCGACAGCATCAACACCACCACTACAAACACCATCAGTACTACTACAAAGTAGGGGTGGGATACTAATTGACTAAAGGGCCCGAGGTTTTAGCGGCCTAGATCGTACTATAGTCGGCTTCAAACAAAGGCTAGAATAGACTATCGCTCTTATGCCTTGATGAGGTTTAGGTGACCCGGATGACTTGGTAGTATACCTAGGAATCCAAGCTTTTAGGCGGTTCTATATGTTAGGCCGGTCTACGCTTCTTCCTTCCCCCTCACTATCAAGGCAGAGCCGACAGGTAGAAATTCCTCGACTAGCGGCTTGTGGCGAAATGGTATAAAAGTCGAGGTTGATGTTTACAAGCGCGATTGTGTTCTCGTTTGCGAGTGAAAACAGCTGAATTAGTGATTTTCCCGAGGGAAAACATCTTGGTCGCAATTGGACCTGAAGGAAGAGCGACAACGTGAACTTGGTAAAGGGAGGAAAGAAGCCTGAGAAGAGAGGATAGCAGATAGGTCTCTAATCATTTCTATGACCCGAACAGCGGGAAGCACTAGGCGACTACTAGTGAGTGCCTAAGCAGAATGGGCTAATTATGACGCTGCAGCTGTGCAACTATCTAAGTAGAGTATAGAAACATCTGCCAAAAGCCTCCTACCTTGATAACCTAACCTCATGCCCCTCCCAATGACACTCATGCTTCCCCGCCTCGCAGATCCACCACCGCTTCTTCTCCGCCGGCAACGCCGCAGCACAATACAAACACCGAATCAGCCGCCGGCCGCTACCTGGTATGCGGCCGTCTCTTTCCGCTCCCTAGCCACTGTGATCTCGGCGTTCTCTAGGGCGCCGCAGGATCCGCACAGCGTTATCCTCTCGCTTGGGGAGACGACCGTGAGGTCCCCCGATACTGGATTGCCATAGTGCGGACAAGAGGGTTGGGCTTGATGTTGCAGTGATAGGTTGTTCGCGTGCAGGGTTGCGGTGAAGCTGGTGGGGTGGTCGACACGTTGTGTTTGAGGAGGTAGCAGGTGGTGCAGATGGCGAAGCAGTTTTCGATGTGCTGGTCGGTACGAGGGGCTTTGACGCCGAGTCTGTGGTGGCGGTGTTGACAACCCTTTAGTCTGGTTAGCGGTGTGCTGGGTTGGACAAGGCAAGGATGAAACTGGATTGGGGTAGTGAGGGATGCTTACCCAACAGGTGATAGTGTTGCAGGCCCAGCACTCGATCCTTGCTCCGGAACAATCGTGTTTGGTTGAGCCTTTCTCGAGGTCGCGGAGCGTGTCGTTGGTGCGGGGCCGAAGAAGTGAGCGGCCCAGCCGAAGAGTGGAAAAGACGGCTGCCCTCAAGGGGGCAGGGAGCGAAACACGGCGACAGATGTAAATGCTTTGAGCAACCATGAGGAGTCTAGAATGAAAGCCAGGTTAGCGACTGAGATGCTGAAAAGAGTCAACGGATAAGGGGCCTCGCACATGATGAGGATGGTGAGGGTCTGGAGGAGGAAGACTTGGCGGCAGCCGTCCACCTCATCACGGCCCGAGCCTCTGGCGCGCCGCGCGAAAGAAAAGATCTGAGCAGCTTCCGGCTCGAGATTGGCACACCCATCCAGGCTCATAGGGAGGTAAGTGCCTGTGAAGACGGCGGAGGCGACGAAGCAGCCGATGAAGAGGATGTTCGCAGGGATAAGGTAGAACGACTCCGGAGCCAATCCCGACTTGAACGAGGCCACGATATACCACACTGGCAAGAGGATGCCCTGGACATATGCTGCCATCAGCTTCAAGCCCTCGCTCGAATAATGACAAAACAGGGCTAGGTACTAACCAAGACACCGCGGATTCCGGCGCCTACGTAGAGATTGGCAGAACCCGGAGGATGGCCAACAATGCCACCCTGCTTGCGCAGGTCGCTGTAAAGGTGGACGGACACCACGCCGTGCACAATGTGTAGAGGGATTTGGCGAGGGTGCAGCCTCCTTTTGTTCGGCTTGTGTGGGATCAAACCCCACAGGGTCAGGCCGAGTGCGGGCACATAGAGGAGCGTGAAGATGGCGATGACGGTTGAGATCCCGTCGGGTTCATGGTGCCCCGAGGTGCAGGTGCGCCCGTGTAGCTTGACGGCGATGCTCAATGCATGCTGGTATGTTCGTGCTGTCAAGTACAAATACTGGGGTACATGGACGCTATTGGGAGTGGGGTGGCGGCGGTTCTCATGCTTCACAAGCGATGCAAAAACACAAGGGGAAAAAAACCTGGGCAGGCAATGGGTGCACGTGGGCGGGCGGTGCGCCCGTGGTTATTTCTGGGGCTGAGGCGGGAGGCCTGCTATTGTGACAGTAGCTGGAATTCTGCCATGCCATCAGCGCACGCTTGATTCCCAGTCTGGAAAAATGTCAATGTCAGGCGGTTTGCCCGCACGCAAGCGAAGGCTCACTCGTCCCGCACACCAGCCTTGGCGGTCATGCTCCTAAACCCCTGAATTAAGTCAAACATGAACTCGTACACATTCGAGTTCTATCTCAACCTCTACCTCCACCTCAACCCAACTTCAATTTCAATTTCAGTATTAGCGTGTTTAGCAGACAAAGCCTGAATACAACGTCCTCGTCTCTCCAATTCCATCACTGCCAACTTCAGCCGATTCAAGGCGAACCTGGAAACATGGTGTTCGAGTGCCCCAATACCAAAACGGCCCTCCACTCTTTCCGCCATGGGTACTGTGGCAACTTCGCTCTTGCGCAGTCGCCCTCTGATGAGCCCGTCATCCCATCTCCAGACATCTTCGACTTCCCGCCCGACTCGGATGGTCCGCCAGACATAGCCAGCAACTTTAGACTACCCCATCGGTCCGAGTGCGCAGCCCATCTCGAGCTGCTCGAAACCTTCTTCGCCCTCCGGCAGCGCATCCTGTGCTCCGAAGCCCTCGACTCCGTCATGGGCACCATGCCTGTCCGCGAGACCAAAACGGGCTACAGCGGAGACACCAAGACCTTCAAAGATCCCGGTCTCTGGCAGCGTCGACAGGCGAAATGGCCGATCTTTGTCGAGTTTGCCGTCGTCCGCTTTCTCGAGTGGTGCAAGCCGTTCACACATCCCGTGACGGGCGAGCCGCCTAACGACCTTGCTCTTCCTCCGCTGGATGTCATCATGGTCTGGCATGCGTTGATGCTGAATCCTCGCCTTTTATGCAAAAGTTCCATGGAACGCTCCTACACATGACCTCGATGCCATGGCGGAACATCCACGACGCTATTGGCAACCGCGAATGGACCTTGCCAAGCAACAAGTGGGAGGCGGCCGAGTTTCAGCGAGCCACGGGCCTCGGAGCGGACTTGCTCGAGGAGTTGTCGAGCTGGCCCGTTGCCTGTCACTGTGTCTTTCCCGCGCTGACGGCATCCAGGCTGAGCGCATTCTCACTCGAGGGCAACCGGCACCCTCAGTTCAATGTGGGCGACAGCGTCAAGGTGAACAGATACGCGGCCTGCTTCGGTGGCAGTCTCGACCGGGAATTCGCCATTCAGCTCCGCGCGCCGTCATCCGGCAGGCCAGCTTTGTCGACAAGATGCACGGCGTCTTATGGATTCGCAGTCCGGCCCTGGCTGGGACGCTGCGGCGCGGGACCGCGCGCTACGAGAAATTCCTGGGCCTGCTGCAGCGGTACCCTGGAACCATGATTGTCCCTACGCTGGATATCGACCTCGTCTGGCACACGCACCAGTGCCAGGCTCCCGGATATGCAAAGGCGACAAATGAGCACGTTGGCCGGTTCGTCAACCACGACGACACCATTGCAAAGGACAAGCTGGGTGATGGGTTTGCGGAATCGAGAAAGTACTTTCAGATGCAGTTCGGCGCCGAGTACAAGGTCTGTGGCTGTTGGGACTGCGAGCTCCTGCTCGATTCCGTGGAAGGCCTAGCGGGAACGCCAGAGGAGGTGGATATGGCTGAGGTTGCACGCTCGGCAGAAGCGAGGCTCAGGTACTATCGGGCCGTGGAGAGGGCCAGGGAGGGAAATAAGCCGCTGCCAATGTCCCTTCCAGGCATGTAACGACAAGAGTAGAGGTAGCCCGATTACGGAATCGAGATCGAAGGCAAAGAAAAACGTACGAGTTTCCAGATCTCCATGTGCCATACCATTGAGAATCGCAGTCGCATGTGCCTCGGAGTCCTCCTCTCCGGATTTCCATGACTGCCCAGGACAGGCGCTCATTGTTGTGCCTGGAAGAACTGCAGACCAGCCGAGGCCACCAGTCCAATCAATCCGCCGGCGCGGCACACGGGGCGACCCCCTGTCTCGACCCCTGAGTGTGCAGCCGCAGCCAGGCAAGGCGGACTGACGGCTGTTTTAACTTTAAGTTAGCCTGCCGGAGCTGTGCCAAGGAATGTTCCCGGGCTAGCGTTGACCTGTGTTCGGAATGCCTTGGGGCATCATGGGCTCGAAAATATGCCCTACATATAGAATGTGTATATCCTAGCTCATCCTCCAACACTGTTTCTCCAACCCACTCCAGAGTCTCGACGCCACATCATGTTTTCCCTCCGAACCCGGGGGGCCGCACCCTCGTCGGCCCGCCCACTGCCCCCATGTTCCCAATGCCCATGCAATGCCTCAGGTCGAGATCGGCCCCACGTCCGAGCACCTCAGAGACGAATGCTCAAGATGTATTGGGACGGCGTGGAGCGGGAGCTCCCCCAAATTATCCTGACATTGAAGACATGGCAATCCGACGAGTACGCAAACCCTCTTCCCGAAGAGGAGGACACACACATCCACGGCTACGACACATTCGTCGACCAAGTGAGCCGTTCTTCGCGCCATTTCGCCCGTCGATGCCGCGTCAGGGAGCCATCCGACGGCTCGTATGCGGCGGCGCTGGAGGCCAGGGGCTGGGACCTTTATGCGCAAACGCAAAGTGAATCCATCAAGCAGGAACTCCGCAACTCCCTCGATTCCCATGCGCGCGCCTCGACACAGAACCAGACAGCCGTGCTGCGCAGCCGCGCACGCATCCTACTCCAGGCAGCCCAGTTCTTAGACATGGACAAGGTGATCGAATACCGACCCGCCGTGGAGTCCTCGAAGCGGCCAGTCAGCGCCCAACTTGCAGTCGTGTCTCGCGACGAGACAGGCATGCCCATCTTTGGCCCGCAGCTCTGCTTCGGCTGCCACGCCCGGATCCGGGGGTCGCTGTTCAAGAGCCTCCGAGACGAAGCCACGCTGGTGTGCGAGGGATGCTACAGGAACAAACACTACGGCGACGAATCCTTCACCAAGGTGCACAAACACAACATCCTCGAAAAGGCCGTCTCCCCCAGCTCTCTGGTTCCATCTGCAGCTGTCTCACAGTACAGCGAATCGATGCGGACGGCGAAGCTCGGACATTCTTTCCGATCGACCCGGACCGCAAGGGTGAACGTCATCTCAACCAAGAAGGCAAACCTGGTCGGCCCGCTGCGGATTGGTTGCCCTTGCCGATATGCCGCCGAGGCGAAGTTCGCTACGACTCGGCTGAAATTCGATAAGAACATCACGCTTGCGGAGGCGCGCCGGGAGCGCAAACTGGCGGCAGAGAGGCTCGGGCCAAGAGAGAGCGCAAAATGGACACCCGAACCGCCAACACTCGACCATCAGCAGCCAAGAACCAAGACGCTGCAAACTCCGAGACCGCCATAGCTCAACTTGAGACCGAGGAGGCCTACGACGAGCTGCCCTCTTCCCATCTCCAGGGGCATACAGACAGCACCACGTACGGGAACCTCCGCATGAAATTGCGGTTCGGCACCCTTCTCATCGAGAACGGGGTCGAGAACATGCTTGGCGGCGCTCTCATCTCCAATCGAGAACCCCCGAGCCTCCAAACTTCCGGTCCGCCACCGACAACACTGAGCACAGCTTGTTGGTAACTGGCCAGGACAATCGCCTGCTCTCCTCTCAAAACCGGCCGCGGTGCATCAAGCGTTACCAGGCCATGTTGAAACAGGTTGTGGGTGGTGCGTTTTGCGGCTTCTTTGACGAAGATGCTGAGGAACACATCGTCGACGCTCTCATCACGGAAAGCCAGCGGGGGCGGGGACGGCATCAACACGGGACTACACAAAGCAGCAACGCCTATTCTGGAGGGCAGCGTCGACCGATTGTTGAAGAAACTGCAAGCCCATCTTGCGCCGCGAGTGTTGATATTCATCACCTCGCTCACCTCCCGCCTGACCGATCCATCCGTGACCTCGGCTGGGACAGCATCTCAAACCCCTGCCCAACCTTTTGCGACTCTCTGATTGACCGCAACGTCGTCGGACCTTACTCTCCCATCTCACTCCTCTCCCTCCGCCCTCCTCCCACCTCGACTCCACCATCCCTCCGACTTCCGCCCACTCACCACTCCCACCTCCGCCCCCCACTCCACTCACTCCCACCCCCCGCCTCACGTCCACTCCAAGCTCCACGCGGCCTCGACTCCCCACCGACCTCCTCGACACCCTCGCCTCCTACTGGCACGACTGGGCTGCTTCGACGGGCCCCTCTACCCGCACCAAGACCTCTTCCCCTGGGACTGCACCGCCGCCTACAACGCCTCCTACCCCTCTCGTGCGGCGACTGCAACCTGTCCAGACACGTCTGGGCCTTCCCTTTGACGCATGGTCCCTCATCTCCCTCCACCTCGCCCGCGCCCGGTGTCTCTACTCCTCACCCCCGACGGTGGGGAACGGGGGTGGTTCACGAACCGCTTGCGCGTTCTGCTAGCGCAGCAGAACCTGCTGACCGGGGCGGTAGCCATGGCGCGCAGCATGCGGTTTAGGGAGGCAACGGTCTGGCTGCACCAGCGGCTGAGTTTAGATGCTGAAGAGGGGGATATGAACCGGGTCCGGCTCGGCGGCATCCATCGGGCACAGCCTGGAAGGGGGGAGTATCACGCGTGGTTCGTTGCACCGTGGCGGGGTTGACAAGGGAGGCGAGGATGAGGGAATATGAGAGGCTTCGGGAGGCGAGGGTAGCGAGCGGGGATGTTGGAGGCGGGGTTGTAGTGGCGGTTTCGGTGGGGGATGGTGGTGAGGCTTGGGGGAGTCTTGGGGTCGGGGTAGTGGCTGCTGGGGGTGATACTTGCGGGAGTGGGTGTGTGAGTAGCGAGCCTGGGGATGGAGGCGGGGATGGGTGGGTGGTGGGTGTGGTGGTTGTGCTGCTTGTGGATAGGGGGTTGCTGGACTTAGATGCCGATAAACTCACAACGAGCCTCCGTTAATAGCGTCCCAACAGTGTATCTCAAATCCATCGCCGTCCTGCCACCCCCAAAAGCCGTCGGGCCGAGCCAACGCATCGGTCCACATGCCCGGTATACCGCACACTCTCCTCGTCTTCTCTTTTTCGGCGAGAACCTGAGCATAGGGGGGCAACTCATCCCGACAAGTTGATGAGTCCCCGGTTCGCCTTGTTAGATAGGCAACACCTGCTGAGTAGCTGTGCCGTTTCCAACGCCATAATTGTCCCTCGGGAAAGGATCAGGTATTGTGCACGTAGAGATTCCCTACACTAGTCAATGGAGGTGGAATGATGCGATGGTACAGGAGGAAGCGATGAAGACAATAATAAAGGTGTTGGGTGGCAGCCACCCAGACACTCTGGATGGAATGAGCTGCCTCGAGGCGACTTATCACCATCAAAACAACTGACATGAAGCCGAGAATCTGATTCTCCAGCTGATGGAGATGAGCGTGGGGGTCCTTGGCCAGGAGCATTCTCATACATCATTGATTCGCTAGCTACCAGCCCGGTTGCTAAGCTCGCCGTTTCTTGAGAGCCGAACGAAGAACCGTGCCACTCACCTTTACATTCAACCAAGCTTAACTCTGGACATCACATCCTATCCCTTTGCTCCATCTCGTTCCCGTCCTCCCACTTGAACGGCCCATCGAAATTTGTTGCGATCTCAACAGCTCCATGCAACCCCAAAAGCGGATAAAGCCGTCCCTGGACCCCATCAAACTCAAAATTCAGCTTCTTGCCATTGAGCGTGAACCACGCAGTGTTTTGCTCCAAGTCGACACCACACCCCACCGTATCACCAGGACCGTAGCCCTGGTACGTATTTGGCTCCAACCTCCGATTCGGGCTCTTGCACATAGTACCGGTGGTTGAGTGGTAACCCCATGATATGGTGCCTTTGCCCAGCGCCTATGTTCACAGCCCGGGAAAGTGAAGGCCGCGCCGCCGAATGTGCCGAAGCCGATGGCCACTGAAGAGGGTGGTGGAGTCGTGGCCGCATTCCCAGAGGTTGATGAGCTTGATGATGGCTGTTTGAGCGTCACTTCAAAGTAGTAGCGGTCTAGTCCGGCTGGTAGTGGTCTATCGGTGGAAACGCACAGGCGCTGCGGCGAGGAGAAGGCCGCCGACAACCCATCCTCAGATAGGATGACACGCGAGGACTGTTCACCCAACGCGTGGGCAGTGCGTCCGTCCAGGCGGCCCTGGTCAGATAGGCCTCGGCATCCTTCTGCTGAAACTTCCTCGCCAACTCGATGGGTGTCCAGCCGAACCGGTCACGGAGGGTGAGATCGGCACCGTACTGGCGAAGCTTTCGGAGCAGTTCGGTGCTGCCATGTGTGGCGCAGATGGCGCTCACTTCGGGGTCTATAGACGCTGCTTTGGGATCTGCATCTATGAGCACGGACACGAGCTCTTCCTCGGCCTCGGTTATGTGGCAAGATGTCCAGCTCTCCAGAGCATGCGTCAACGCGGTCCTACCTTTGGCGTCCTTGAGCGCGATATCGGCCCCGGCTTCCAAGAGCGCCTTGACAACATCGGGATAAACATTTCGCGCTGCGCAGTGAAGCGCCGACATGCCCTTCTTGGTGTCTTGTTTGTCAATGTCAAGCCCGGACATGTGATTTCTTCTCTCGGCCGCTTCGATGAGTCCGCCAACAACCTCTTCGAGTCCATTCAGAGCGGCTTGTCGTAAAGGAGTTTTGTTGTCCACATCGGGTTTGTTGATTTCGCAGATGGCCGTATCCCTAAGTCTGCTTTTATAATGAAAAGCAGAGAGGATTTTTTCCGCAGCTTCCCCTGTCTTGCTCATGCAAGCATATAACAGCGCCGTCCGCCCGCGTCCGTCGGTTTTGGTCGGATCGGCGCCCTTGTCGCCCGATAGTAGATCGTCTACGCAATACGGGTCCCCGAACCACGCCGCCTGATGGAGGGCCATCATCCCCTGGTTGTTACGGTGCTCGAGATCTGCGCCCTTATCAAGCAGGAGGTCAACGCAGCGCCTGTCCCCACGCATTGCTGCTACCTGAAGTGCTGTGTTCCGTCATCGTCAGGATCGTCGACGTCCAGAACTTCCGATTCCAGCAGGATCTTCAGAGAGCTCCAATCGCCGCGGCGTGCCGCCAGGTGCAGTGGCCGCATGGAGTTGTCGGGGAGCTCGGCGTTTACGTCAGCCTTGTACTTCGTCACGAAGGCCTCCAAGAGGTCTTGCGGCACGAGGGACGGGACAGCAAGAAGTGGAGGGGTGCGTAGCCATCTCTTGTCACGGCGTTGATGTCAACTCCTTGGTGCGACATCAACATGTCCAGCGCTGTGGCCTCGGTTCCTCGTCTGGCAAAGTGATGCAGCGCGTCCG